>JACXSL010001614.1:0-25000 GCA_019514585.1 Dendrobium officinale
TAGAGACTTTTGTTAGGATAAGGGGATTAGTCATAATTTCTTAGCTCCTAGGACCCCTCAGCAGAACGAGATAGCTGAAAAGAAGAATCGAATCTTAGTTGAAGCCGCTAGAGCCATGCTTATTGAGTATTCACTTCCTAAATACTTTTGGGCTGAAGCGATAAAGACAGCTTGTTAAGTGTTTAAAAGGGTGAATGTTAGAGCCAAACTTGATAAGACACCCTATGAGATCCTTAAGGGTAGGACACCCAACCTTTCCCACCTCCATGTCTTTGGCTGTAAGGTTTTAATTCTTTATAATGGGAAGTTACACTTAAGGAAATTTGACCCAAAATTTAATGAATGAGTGTTCTTAGGATATTCAAGTGTGGGGAAATCCTTTAGGGTATTTAATAAGAGGACATTGGTTATGGAGGAGACTACTCATATAGTGTTTGATGAATTTGATCCTAAGAAGTCTAGAGTTTAGAAGGAAGATGTAGTTGAAGAGAATTTCACTGGAGTTATAAATTTGGAGAGGAGAGTAGAGCCCCAAAACACTTAAAGATTTGGTGAGATTACCCAAGGAGTAGAAAATATAGATTTGGAGAAAAGGGTTAAAGCTACAAACACCTTGCCTAAAAATTGGAGATACTTCGAGTCATCCTAATAAACTAATCTTAGGATACCCTTTTGAAGGTGTTAGGACTAGGCATGGACTTAGGAAGGAAGTGAACCACTCTGCCTTTATCTCAATGGCTAAACCCACTGACATCAACCAAGCCCTATCTGATGAGTTTTGGATCTTAGCCATGCAAGATGAGTTAAACCAATTTATTAGGAATGATGTTGGGAGCTTGTAGAAAGACCAAAAATATAAAGTGTAGTTGGAACCAAATGGGTCTTTAAGAATAAAATGAATAATTTTGTTGTGGTGGTTAAGAATAAGGCAAGATTAGTGGATAAGGGTTATAACCAACTAGAAGGGATAGATTTTAAATAGACCTTTTCCCCTATAGCGAGATTGGAAGTCATTAGAGTGTTATTAGTCTTTGCTTGTTATAAGGGATTTATGCTTTTTCAAATAGACATTAAGAGTTTCTTTTTAAATGGGGTAATAAAAGAGGATGTGTTTGTAGAGAAACTCCTAGAGTTTGAGAGTTCCCAATTTATAAATCATGTTTTTAAATTAAAAAAACATATTATATGGATTAAAGTAGGCACCCAGAGCTTGGTATGAGAGGCTTAGCATAGTCTTACTAGAGAGGGAGTTTGTTAAGGGGAGCGTAGACACCACCCTTTTTTGAGGAAAGTAGGAGATGAATTACTCATTATTCAGATCTATGTTGATGATAAACTTTTTGGATCTTCTGATAAGTGGCTATGTGATGACTTTTCTAAAATTATGAGTAGAGAATTTGAGATGAGTTTGATGGGAGAGTTGTCCTACTTTTTAGGGTTTAGTAAAAGACAACTGGATAATGGAACCTTTCTGATCAATCAAAGTATATAAAGGGCATCTTGAAGAAATATGAAATGGATAAAGCCAAGCCAATTAATATACTCATGACCTCCAGTATTCAGTTGGATAAGGACCCAAGTTGATCAAATAAAGTATAGAGGGATGATTGGATCTTTACTTTACCTGACTGCTAGCCAACTTAATATAATGTTCAGTGTTTATCTCTGTGCTAGATTTTAAGCTGATCCTAAAGAATCCCACCTAACTGTAGTTAAAAGAATTCTTAGATGTCTCTTAGGGACCCAAATCTTAAGAATCTGGTATTCTAGGCACATCACTTCTTTTGAGATTATTGGATATTCTGATTTTAATTTTACATGATATAAGGTGGATAGAAAGAGTACTTCTGGGACTTGCCAATTCATAGGACAGTCATTAGTCTCCTGGTCTAGTAGAAAGTAAAACTCTATTGCACTTTTCACTGCTGAAACTGAGTATATTGCTTTAGGAAGTTGCGTGGCCCAGGTCCTTTGGTTGAAATAGCATGTTCTAGATTTAGGATTAGTTGTAGGCACAATTTTAATCCTGTGTGATAATACTAATGCCATCAGCATTTTTAAGAATCCTATCCAACATTCAATGACCAAACATATAGACATAAGGCATAACTTTTTTAGAGATCATATGACCAAGGGAGATATTGAGTTACACCATTTGGCAAATGAGAATCAACTGACTGATATATTTACTATACCACTAGCCTTCGACACTTTCAGCACTTTAAAACCAAATTGAGTGTGATTAACATAAATGCATGAACTTGATTCTTACTGATTTCTATTTTTATCTATTATCATTTTTCACTTCTATTTTGTAGTTTTTTCGTGTTTATTTTTCCACTTCTGTTGTTTTATTTTTCTTCATATGTTTTTATTTGTTTTCTTTTTTCTTTTAATCAATGTTTAATTGGTATCTTATGTTGCAAATCTATTTTCATGACTTATGTTTTGATGATTGATAAACACTATTGATTCTCTTGGACTGCATGTTTCTTCTAACTTTTTAGGAATCGGAGATCGGACGAACAAACGAAGCCAGTTCAAGATTACGTAGGTTTAGGGTTGAGTCAGTCTGTACTTTATTTTTTCTTTTCTTAAGTCTCTTTGTAATGATCAAAGAGACTGATGCTAAGTAACCCTACACACACACACTTGAGAGAATTAGAATTTCTGTTTTTACTCATATCGGCCAGGACGATATTTACATCGTCCTGGACGATCAGGCTTAAAACAGAAAGTCTAAATATGGATTCTTAATTAAGGCAGTCGTCATTAACATATCGGCCTGGACGATAAGTGTATTGGTCAGGACGATAAGCTCAAAATAGAAAGAAGTTGCCGCCATAGACAATTAAGGTATACTGTATTTTTAAATTATCGGCCAGAACGATCATTGATCGGCCTGGACGATATTCACAAATTATGCCTTAATTGATCAGGAAATCAAGGGAGTAATTAAGGATGATTGATACGATCATATCGTCCTGGACGATCGCAGGATCGGCCAGGATGATCTATTCAAAAACCTTTATTACTTCAGGATGATAAATATCGGCCAACTCGAATTCAGGGCGATGCTCTGGACGATTTTCCTCTGATTTGAACTAATCGGCCGGGACGATCTTGAGATCGGCCTGGACGATCTAGCCAAGTTTAAATCGTCCAAGTTTACATTCAGGGCGATGCTCTAGCCGATCTTTTGATTTGAACTAATTGGCCAGGCCGATGTCCATATCGTCCTGGACGATATTGTCGGCAACTTGTAATTAATGAGCACCTTTGAAGCTCTTCTATTTAAGAGCTCTTCTTTAATGTTTTGAACAACCTTTTGGCTGCTGCCTTGACCTGAGAAGGCCTTGAGGAGAGAAAGAGAGAGAGGGAGAGAGAGAGAGGATCTTGTGAGGGGGAGCTTGTGAGGGGATTCATAAGGGTTGCTTCAAGGATTGCTCTGCTTCTTCTTCGTCTAGAGTTTCTCATCCGTGGAAGGGTCGGTAGAGGTAAGGAGTCAGCATTTGGTTGTGGTTCTCATCCAGCTTCAGGAGGAAGCAAAAGGATATAGGTTCTCTGCCTTACCGGAGTGGCAAAAAGAGGTTCTTTTGTGAGGGCTTCTCCGCCTAGCCGTGGGGGCTAAAGGAGAGTCACGTTTGTAGTGCAATACTTGGCGGGTGACTCCAAGGAGTGTACATAGGTCGAGTTGACCGAACCACTATAAATTTATGTGTTCTTGTTTCTTGCTTCCGCACTTTTATTTATGCATTTATTTTTCACGTGATGTGATTTTGGTTTTTGTTTTTGTTCTTTGTGAAAAGAAATTTTTTAAAATACCAATTCACCCCCCTCTTGGTTAGCTTGGGACTAAGTTCATAGGGCTTAACATTCCTAACAAACTTTTAAGTGGTATCAGAGCAGAATTCGAAAATTTAAGTTTGAAAACTTTTTGAATTAGATTCATGGCTAACCTAGGGAATCGTAACACTACGGAAGGTTATTCATTTACACGACCTCCCTTGTTTGACAACTTACCTTTTTATTTTTGGAAAACCTGCATGTCAACATTTTTACAATCTACTGATTATCGCTTGTTGATGCTTATCAAAGAAGGTTATTCTCCACCTTCTCGTGAAATTAATGGTGTTAAAACTGAAGTTGCTTTTACTGAATGGATTTTAGACGAACGAGATTTAGCTCAATTGAATGCAAAATGTTTGAAATGTTTTTTCTGTGCTTTAAAATATGAGAATTACATGCGTGTCTCTACTTGCAAAACTGGTAAAGAAATTTGGGATAAGTTGTGTATCACCTATGAAGGCACTAATGAGGTTAAACAATCCTGTTTGAATTTTCTCTTGCATGACTACAAACGTTTTCATATGAAACCTCATGAATCAATTTCTGACATGTATACTAGGTTTACTCAGATAGTTACTTCACTGCATACATTAGGAAAAGAAATTTCAAACTATGAAAAAGTAAACAAGATTTTGAGATGCTTACCTTCGTCATATGATGCTAAAATCACTGCAATCACTGAATCTAAGGATTTGAACACTTACTCTATTGATAACTTACTTGGCTCGCTCATTGCTTACGAGCAAGGGGTGAATCAAAGAAATCTTGATGCAGGTGAGAAGAAGAAGGAGAAAACAGTTGCACTAAAGGCGCACAAATCAGATTCTGAATCTTCCGGGTCTGAAAGCGATGAAGTTGCCTTCATCACAAGGCAATTCAAAAGCTTTCTAAGGAAGAAACAAAAGCATCATCAAAATTGGAGAAAAGGTAAGGATCATAAACATGTTAAAGGATCTTCTGATATTGTTTGTTATGAATGCAGGAAACCAGGACATGTGAGAACTGATTGCCCAACACTTCAAAATAACTCAAGCAAAGAAAAGGAAAAAGGTGAGGAGAAACCAAAGTCAACGAAGGACAAGAAAAGAATCCAAAAGGCATTTTGGGCGGAATCTGGTACTGATTCATCTGAAATGGAACCAGAAGATGAGACATCAAAATTGTGCTTGATGGCAGACGACAATCCTGATCAAGAAGAGGTATGTGAACTTTCCTATGATCAACTTCTTGAAGTTTCAGAAAAAATTCATTCATCATATAGGAAATTAAAGAAAACACATGCTAGCTTGAAATTAGAATTTTTAAATCTACAAAAAGAGCATAAAATTTTGACTAAAGACCATCAAATGATTGATTCAAATCACATGACTTTACTTGATTAATTTGATGAGTTAAATAAAAATCATTGTGAATTAGTTGAAAAGCATGATGCATTAAAAGTTTCACACACATCACTTGAATATGATTTTAAGAAGTCTAAAGAGATGGAGAAAAATTTGAGGATTGAAAATGAGGTCTTAAAAAGCACAAATTTGAAGATTCAAAATGAATTAGAAACATGTAAGAAAACTAGGATGACACCTACTTTTGATCAATTGCCAAAACCTAGGAAGAGTCATTATAACTCAAACCACTTAAGAAATCCTTTTCTTGGAGTTAGATGTTTTTCATGTGGCATGCTAGGACACATCTCACACACTTGCACAGTTCATAATAGTACACATTGGGTGTGGAGACCTAAGGTGCATGATCCACAACATACTACACATGCATTACATTCTACTCTTCATAAGAAGGAACCCAAACCTACTTGGGTTCCTAAATCTAACATTTGATAATTTTGCAAGATGGCTCTCACAAAAGGCCTCATGAGAGTATGTGGTACCTGGATAGTGGATGCTCTTGACATATGACTGGTGATGCCAACCAGTTTGTTGTACTAGAGTCCAGGACTGGAGGCAAGGTTACTCTTGGAGATAACACCACCAAGATGATGGTAGGCGCAGGTATAATTGGTAATTCCAAGAACTTTATGATTAAAAATATTTTACTTGTAGATGGATTGAAGCAAAACTTGCTCAGCATCATTCAACTCTGTGACAAAGGCTTTATCGTGCAATTCTTTTCAAATTCATGCTTTGTAAGTTTAAGTAACAACACTATTTTGTAGGGAAAGAGGATCAACAACATCTACATGCTTGATTTAAATAATATTGAATGTGCTGCTTCTTTTTGCTTAAAATAGTGATTGATGATTCATGGTTGTGGCACCGAAGACTTTATCATGCAAGTATGAAAACCCTTAGGAAAGTGATCCAAAAAGACCTAGTTAGAGGTATCCCCAAACTCAAGTTTTCAAAAGACCACCTTTGTGATGCCTGTCAACTAGGAAAGCAAGTCCACTCCACCTTTCACCCCATTAAGGACATTAGCACCTCTAGACCTTTAGAAGTCCTTCACATGGATTTGTTTGGACCCATTAGCACTGCCAGCCTGGGAGGGAAAGTCTATGGATTTGTGATTGTTGATGACTACTCGAGGTTCACTTGGACTAGATTTCTTTCACATAAAAAAGAGTCTTTTGAGGAGTTTAAAATATTTTCTATTTGGATTCAGAAAAAGCTAGGTTGTGAGATTTTGACCATCCATAGTGATCATGGGGGAGAGTTTGAGAATGACAGATTTAAAGTTTTTTGTGAGGACAAGGGGATTAGCCACAATTTTTCAACTCCTAGGACCCCTCAGCAGAACGGGGTAGCTGAAAGGAAGAACCGGACTTTGGTGGAAGCTGCTAGAGCCATGCTTGCTGAGTATTCACTTCCAAAATACTTTTGGGCTGAAGCGGTTAACACAGCTTACTATGTGTTGAATAGGGTGAATGTTAGAACCAAATTAGAAAAGATACCCTATGAGATCCTTAAGGGTAGGACACCCAATCTATCCCACCTTCATGTCTTTGGTTGTAAGGTTTTTATTCACAATAATGAGAAGTCTCACTTAGGAAAATTTGATCCTAAATCTGATGAAGGAGTATTCTTGGGATATTCTAGTGTTGGGAAGTCTTTTAGGGTGTTTAACAAGAGAACTTTAATGGTGGAAAAGACAACCCATGTAGTATTTGATGAGTCTAATCCTAAGATACATGGAGTTGAGAATGATGATGAGATTGAAGAGATTATTAGTGGAGTAGAAAATTTGGGGAAGGGGGTAGAACACCAAAGTAATGAAGGAGTAGAAGAAGTCACCCAAGGAGTAGAAAATTTTGATTTGAATGAAAGGGTTGGACCTTCACACACTTTGCTTAGAGATTGGAGATACTTTACTAGTCACCCCAAGGATTTGATCTTAGGAGACCCTTCTAGTGGAGTTAAGACTAGACATGGACTTAGGAAGGAGGTGAACCACTCTTCCTTTATCTCAATGATTGAACCCACCACCGTTAACCAAGCCCTTACTGATGAGTTTTGGATTTTAGCAATGCAAGAAGAATTGAATCAATTTGTTAGAAACGATGTTTGGGAGCTTGTTGAAAAACCTAAGGGACAAAGTGTAGTTGGGACAAAGTGGGTCTTTAATAATAAGGTGAATGATTCAGGAGTGGTGGTTAGGAATAAAGCAAGATTGGTGGCTAAGGGGTATAACCAAATAGAAGGGATAGACTTTGAGGAGACTTTTGCCCCTGTAGCTAGATTGAAAGCCATTAGAGTGCTATTAGCCTTTGCCTATTATAAAGGATTTAAGCTTTTTCAAATGGATGTCAAGAGTGCCTTTTTAAATAGGGAAATAAATGAAGATGTATTTGTAGAACAACCCCCAGGTTTTGAGAGTTCCCAATTTCCAAATCATGTTTTTAAATTAAAAAAGGCTTTGTATGGTTTAAAGCAGGCACCAAGAGCTTGGTATGAGAGGCTTAGCACATTCTTACTAGAGAGGGAGTTTGTCAAGGGGAGCGTAGACACCATCCTTTTTCTTAGGAGAGTTGGAGATGATTTACTCATTGTTCAGATTTATGTGGATGATATACTCTTTGGATCCTGTAATAAAAAATTGTGATATTTTTTCTAAAACAATGGGTAGAGAGTTTGAGATGAGTTTGATGGAAGAGTTGTCCTACTTTTTGGGGTTTAGCATAAAATAATTGGAGGATTGAACCTTTTTAAATCAAACAAAATACATAAAGGATATTTTGAAGAAGTATGAGATGGAAAAAGCTAAGATAATTAACACTCCCATGACTTCTAGTACTCCTTTGGATAAGGACCCAAGTGGTAAGTCTGTTGATCAGAAGAAGTATAGAGGCATGATTGGATCTTTACTTTACTTGACTACGAGCCGACCTGATATCATGTTTAGTGTTTTCCTTTGTGCTAGATTTCAAGCTGACCCTAAGGAGTCTCACCTGACTGCTATTAAGAGAATTTTTAGATACCTTTTGGGGACACAAGGCTTAGGGATTTGGTACCCTAGACACAGCACTTCTTTTGAGATTATTAGATTTTCTGACTCTAATTTTGCAGGATGCAAGGTGGATAGAAAAAGCACTTCAGGAACTTGTCAATTCATTGGACAATCGTTAGTCTCTTGGTCTAGTAGGAAGCAAAACTCTGTTGCACTTTCCACTGCTGAAGCTGAGTACATCGCTCTTGGAAGTTGTGTGGCCCAAGTCCTTTGGTTTAAAAAATAGGTATTGGATTTAGGATTACCTGTAGGCACCATCTCTATCTTTTGTGACAACACTAGTGCCATATGCATATCTAAGAATCCTATCCAACATTCAAGGATTAAGCACATTGACATTAGGCATCACTTTATTAGAGATCATGTGACCAAGGGAGATATTGAGTTACACCATGTGACAACTAAAAATCAATTGGCTGACATCTTTACTAAACCACTTGCCTTCGATACTTTCAGTTCTTTAAGGACCAGATTGGGTGTGATTGACATAACTGCATGAAACATGATCTTTTAGTTACTTTCTTTTTGTTTTTTATTTTTTATTTTTTGGTTTTTGGTGTGTTTTACTTTCTTTTGCTTTTTTCTTTCTCTTACTTAGTTTTCAAAATTATCGCTGAAATGATAACATATTCGATGCTTGTTTTTTTTTAATTTGTAGTCAATGTGATTTTCATCCCTTAATCTCCTAGATGGTAAAAATATTTTGTGATTGTGTCTCTTTCTCTAACCTATTTTAGTGTCATAATTTTCTTTTCTAATCAAAACTCTATCTCAAATTAAAGATTGTTTATGAAATTGAGATCTTTTCTTAAGCTTGTTTAAGCAAATCTATCTTGTATTTATAATGTTTAAAGTTTTTTGTCACATCAAGATTCCTCGTTACTCTTGTCTTTGATTATTAATTCTGTTTGTGGTAAGTCTTCCTTATGTTAGAGAGAGAGCTCATATTCTCTAATATCTGAGAAGATATATTCACAACTAAGGTTTTAAGAGGTTATAAAAGAGAATGTAGCTTGCAAAATTTTTTTTTAAAAAAATTTTGGCCAATGATGCTAACAAAAGAAGCGAAAAGACGCCAAAATTGAAAAACTCTATAAAAAGATGCGCAAAGCGCCACTAAATTGACAAGAGGCATAAAATGAGCCCACTCAAAAGCAAGATATTCTCTCTTTTTAAATCTTTTAGAACTTAGAAGTTTTGGCTCTCAAAGACTTGATTTCGATTGTGTTGCGATCGTGACATATTTACTTTGGTTCATTATTTTATAAAGATAGTTTTTTCTTAAACCAAGTGATGGATGGATTATTTTTCTCATATTCAATTAATTCTTTGAGTTAGGTCATTGATTTCAAAAGACGATTCTACCCTAAGAAAACGTGTGAGCTAAGGGTAACCATGACCAGATATTATACAATTGTATGGATGGTTGAGATTGTTAACTCATTAACCCACAAGTTTTTAAATTAATCACATGGAATACTACATCATTTTCATGCCTTGGTTTAAAAAAAAAATTGCTATTGTTCTTTTGTGTTCCCCCCTCCTTTTTGATATGTGAAAAGGGGGAGAAGTTTATGATGTTTTTACACTTGTCGATCCTGAAATTTTTTTGCTAATTGTCTTCGTAGTGTTTTGCCATCATCAAAAAGGAGGAGATTGTTGCAAATCTATTTTCATCACTTATGTTTTGATGATTGACAAACACTATTGATTCTCTTGGACTGCATGTTGCTTCTAACTTTTCAGAAATCGGAGATCGGACGAACCAACGAAGCCAGTTCAAGATTGCGTACGTTTAGGGATGATTCAGTCTGTACTTTGTTTTTTCTCTTCTTAAGTCTTTTTGTAATGGTCAAAGAGACTGATGCTAAGTAACCCTACACACACGCTTGAGAGAATTAGAATTTCTGTTTTACTCATATTGGCCGGGACGATATTTATATCGTCCTGGACGATCAGGCTTAAAACAAAAAGTCTAAATATGGATTCTTAATTAAGGCATCCGTCATTAACATATCGGCCTAGACGATACGTGTATCGGCTAGGATGATAAGCTCAAAATAGAAAGAAGTTGCCGCCATAGACAATTAAGGTATACTGTATTTTTAAATTATCGGCCAGGACGATCATTGATCGGCCTGGATGATATTCACAAATTATGCCTTAATTGATCAGGAAATCAAGGGAGTAATTAAAGATGATTGATATGATCATATCGTCCTGGACGATCGCAGGATCGGCCAGGATGATCTATTCAAAAACCTTTGTTACTTCAAGATGATAAATATCGGCCAGCTCGAATTCAGGGCGCTCTGGACGATTTTCCTCTGATTTGAACTGATCGGCTGGGATGATCATGAGATCGGCCTGGACGATCTAGCCAATTTTAAATCGTCCAAGTTTGCATTCAGGGTGATGCTCTGACCGATCTTCTAAAATTTATACTGATCGGCCAGGACGATGTCCATATCGGCCTGGATGATATTGTGGGCAACTTGCAATTAATGAGCACCTTTGAAGCTCTTCTATTTAAGAGCTGTTGTTCAACATTTTGAACAACCTTTTGGCTGCTGCCTTGACCTGAGAAGGCCTTGAGGAGAGAAAGAGAGAGAGGGAGAGAGAGAGGATCTTGTGAGGGGGAGCTTGTGAGGGGATTCACAACGGTTGCTTCAAGGATTGCTCTGCTTCTTCTTCGTCTAGAGTTTCTCGTCTGTGGAAGGGTCGGTAGAGGTAAGGAGTCAGCATCTGGTTGTGGTTCTCTGCCAGCTTCAGGAGGAAGTAAAAGGAGATAGGTTCTCTGCCTTGCCGGGGTGGCAAAAAGAGGTTCTTTTGTGAGGGCTTCTCCGCCTAGCCGTGGGGGCTAAAGGAGAGTCACGTTTGTAGTGCAATACTTGGAGGGTGCCTCCTAAGAGTGGACGCAGGTCGAGTTGACCGAACCACTATAAATTTATGTATTCTTGTTTCTTGCTTCCTCACTTTTATTTTCGTATTTATTTTTCACGTTGTGTGATTTTGGTTTATGTGTTTTTGCTCTTTGAGAAAAGAAATTTTTTAAAATACCAATTCACCCCCCCCCCCCCCCTCTTGGTTAGCTTGGGACTAAGTTCATAGGGCTTAACATCCCTAACGAACTTTCATCTTATGCTTTATTTTTGTTTTTAAAATTTTTTAGTCAATGTTTGACATCTCTAAATCAGTTAAAGTGGGAAACACCGTTGATTGTTTCATTTTCTCTAACTTCTTTTAGTGGTGTAATTTTTTTTTTTCTAAATAAAAGTATATCTCAAATCAACAACTGGACTATGCAATTGAGATCTTTTAAATCTTACTACAGTAATCTTTCTTATATATATAATGTTCAAAGTCTTTACTTTACCTTCAGATTTTTCATAATCTTTTCGTTGGAATTATCATATGAGTTTTTATTCTATTTTATGATTCATTCTTCCTTATATTAAGAGAGTGAGTTTTTTCTTCTCTAATATATGGAAGATATAATCACAACTGAGAATATTTAATAATTTAAAAAAGGGCACTAGCTTGCAAATAAATGAAAAAAAAAGTGGTCAATGATGTCAAAATCAAAAGATGTGCAAAGATGCCAAATTGAAAAGAAAATATACACAAAGTGTATCAAAAATCAAAAGATGCTCAAAGAGCGTCAATCAAATTGACAAGATGCATAAAATGAGCCCACCAAAAGCAAGCTTCTTCCATTTCAAAATTTTTAAATCTTAGAAGAATTTATGTGTCACTTGATATTTTTCAAAGGCTTGATTTTGGAATTCATGATTGTAACTAATTACTTTGATATATTATTCTATAAAATATTTTTTTGGAACCAAGTTTTGAATGGATCTCTTTTCTTATCCAATTGATTTTCTGATTTAGATCTTTATTTTCAAAATAATGTTTGCCTTGGGAGAAGTCCGAGCTAGGGATAACAGGATTGGTTGTTTTACTATTTTTTGGATTTCGATGATGTTAACTCATTGATTCTTATAAATTTTTAATTCAATCACATGGAAAATTTATCATGTTCAAGCTTTGATAAAAAAAACCCTTTATTTATTATTCTTTTTTATGTCGTTATGTCTTTATTTTGTATTTTATTTTTATCCTTTTTATTTTATTTTCATATTTTTGGGCCTTCTCTGATCATCTCCATCTATCATCTAATTTTAAACTTTTTTCACATCATCCCGAATGATATTTATATCATTCTAGATGATCGGTTCAATTCACTCTTTAAAATTCATTTGATGACTATTTTGAATTTTTTGCTTCTGATTGTTCTGAATGATCCATTATCATCCTGGATGGTCTGATCGTCTTCTGCTTCAATTATTTGTGATCATCCTAGATGATGCTCTTACTCTTTGCCCAATTATTGGTAATCCTCCCGTATGATCCACATGTTTGTCCTGGATGATACACGTGGCAATCCGTTTAAAACCTTTAAATTTGGCCGGTACGAACAATTATTAGTGATCGTCCTGGACGATCCACTTGTTTGTCCAAAATGATACATGTGGCAATACTTTTAAACATTTTAAATTCATTCGGTATGATCTATTAATGTGCATCATCTTGAATGATCCCCCTAATCATCCTAGACAATCTACTTTTTCAACGGTCATCCGGATTGCCTTCTTGGGACGATCGCCTATGTCTTGTCATCCAGATGATATCTGATCGTCTTGGATGATATCACCACCATTTTGACCAATTATCCTGGACGTCTTTATTGTACCCGATTGTACTGAACGATTATGCTATCATCCTAGATGATAGGTCCGATTCTTTATAAACTGATCCTTTCAATCTGTTTTTCTCATATAATTCCTTATCAACTCTCTTTTGCTCTTACTTCCCTTTTGTTCTCTTGATTATGACCAATGGAATGAGGTCTCTCTACCCTCTTTAAGTTCCTCGAGGGTGAATCTGAACCCACACTTCACCGAGGAAAGTAATCAAGCTGCCTATTTGAGGTACAAAATAGTCGGGATGACTATATCCCGGACTATCAACCCTCAAATTATCTCCTATCCTGTCCTTGATTTGTTTTCACACATTTCCTTGAATTTCCTTCTCACTCTCACTGTCCCATTCAACTCTTAACTTCTTTTTGAATTTTATGCTAGCATTTGCATAAATTCCTCTTTCACTACTCTCGGGTCCTATGTGAATCAACATCCCGTCGAAATCACAGATAAGGACTATTAAGAACTTTTGTAACTTTCCACCATAGGGAATAAACTTCACACCCTGTGTTCTGATCCTAACTATGGCTGGGCTCCAGCCAATCACTTTTTAAGAAACACCAATGCTCACTTTCATATTAGAGAGTCTAGCAGCTTACTCAAAAATACTAGGATAATTTAATATGTCCTTTGTACTTTTATTATTCTAAAAGCTAGTGATCATGTTCATATCACTCCACTTTTTTTATCACCATTTTCTACATTTTGGCCCATCATGAATTCAATGTCACTGACTTGATTTTTTGCTACATTAAGCATCTGATTAGTATTCGAGACCTAGGATAGAGGAGGAAGCCCAATCTTACCCTAGGACATATCATTGCCTATGTATTAGAATCAAAATATAACCTTTAATATTCTACCCCACTAAATTTATAGCCTATCTTCTACTCCAACCACTCCTTCCACATCCTTCACAGTACTCGTCTCCACTTGGGGCACGAGGAAGGCGAGGGAGCAGAGGAGAAGGAGGTTCCCACTCATGTTCCTACACCTGCTCCACCAGCTCTCTCAGTTGGATCAGCTGGTTGAGCGATTTCACTAGTGGGAGACATGATTTGAGACCTACGTTGCTGCATAGAAGTGGAAATATACTGAGGACATAGCCCTCTTTGACTATTACTTGGCACACCAGCAACGTCAGCACGATCAGGACATGGCCTAGTTTGGGGAGCAATTTGCCACTCTTTCCAGCTACTTTCACCAGCCACCACCATCACCACCTCCTTTAGATGATCAGGGGCCGTCGTTCTTTTAGTATTTTTTTATGTTGTTTTTTTATTATAGTTTGATTATGTTTGGTAGTCTCTGCTTCATTTATGTTCTACTTTCCTACTCCTTTTTGTGATGTCAAAAGGGGGAATAGTTGGTAATTAGGGAACTAATTGCCAAAAAATAGAAGAGAGAAACACCATGTTTTTAGAGAGAGAAGAATTCAAATTTTTCTTTGGCAAAATTTTTGGTTTTTCCGGCCATGCAACCAGCGATCAACTCTGGCGGGATTGCTTCTACTGGAAATTTGAACATCAATCCTATTCTGTAGATTCATCGTGACATATCACTGATGAATACTCTAATGGTAATTAGGGAACCATCGCCGTCTAAAGCTATTTTGTCTATTTTAGTGATCGAAAAAGGCAAGGAGATTGAAGGAAAATTTATTTTGGAGACTTCTAAAGCCGATATCCTCATCAATTCAAATGGTTTTGAAGCTGCATCTTCTTCGAGTATGAAGCTAATCATTAATGGATTTTGCAATGTTGTAGCTAAATCGATGTTGGTTTTGAAGGAGGTTGCTAATTGTCATAATAAAGTGGACAATCCGGTACCTACTTGTGGTATTGCTCAAGTGAATCCTGTGGTTACTGATGGCCAAGGAGGAAGTAAAACTCTGTAGTACAAGGATGTTGTAAATCCTTGGAATAAAAAGTCTCATATCAAGGTTGATCTTTCGAAGGAAGAACCTTTTTTTATGGAGGATGGTTTGGCGGTGAGGCTTCATGAACCAAGTGTTAAGGCTATTTCTGATAGATTACAATTTTCTTTGGTGATCAAGGCATTTGGAAGAAGCATTCTAGTTCAGTTGATTGCTAATGAACCTCGGAGACAATGGAGTCACTTTGGTAAATTTCATTTGACATCTCTTGGTTTGGGATGGGTTTTGCGCTCTTTTTTTTTTTCAAAGGAGGTGATGGAGGACGTGATGTCGGGTGGTCCATGTTTTGTTAATGGACACAAAATTGGGATGGACAAATGGAGCTCTGATTTCTCTCCTTCGTCATTAAGGATTGAGCTCTCAGGTTTGGGTTAGGATACCTAACCTACCTCTTTTTGTTGGGATGAAGTCAATGTGGCTAGAATTTCTTCTTTAATTATGGCAATACGTTTCAATGGAGCAAAAGGGAGTTGGCTAGAGTTTGTGTGCGGGTGGAGCTTGATAAACAAATTCCTTTAGGAGTTTGGGTGGAAGGACCTAATGGAAGGTTTTTCCAAAAAGTGGAGTATGAGAAGGTATCCTCATTTTGTTATAATTGTTGTAGAGTTGGTCATTTGATCAATTCATGTGATGTGAAGAAATTAGAAGGCAATGTTACTGCATCAATGGAAAAGAACTGTAATGAGCCGGTAGTTGAAAATCCAGCTTCTAAGGTTTCTTCTTATGGACCTTGGATACATGTTAATAGTAAAAGAAATAAATTTGCAGTTGCTGCTAATAAGAAGAAAAGGGTTATTTCTAAGTTTGTGCCTGTGAAGAATAACCTGAATGAGTCTAGAGAAGTCATATTTGTTATCAGAAATGAAGAGGAGGGACTTATTAAGAATGGAATTCATATTGGCGATTCGATAGAGGATGTGAATATGCAGGATATTGATCCGGAATTCCAATTTTCTAAAGGTTTGGTTTTCTAACATTGAAACTTTGTCTACTTTTCCTGCTCAAAATAAATTTGAGGTGTTAAATAATTTGAATGGGGTGGAGGATGAAAAGAAAATTGCTGAACAAACCAGAGCTATTGTTGATGCTGAAATTGAACAAGGGGAATGTTTGGAATAATTTGTGAAAAGGAGGCTTTGTCGGATGCTGGACCTGAAGTATGTGATGAGGATAGTAATGGGGCTTCATTGAAGAGTGATGGTAAAGTTTTTGAATATATGATGAAATCAAATAGAAATTGCAAAAAGAACTAAAATTCTTGGGACCTTTGAACTCTTCTTCTAGAATTAAAAAAATAGAGGGTTTGAATAAAAAAGGGATTGGGGGTCCTTCCCACTTGATTTTAAAATGAGTTCAATTGCTTTTTGGAATTGTAGGGGGGATAATAAGAGGGAAGCCTCTCTATTCTTGAAGGAGGTAGTAAATGATTGGGATGTATTTTTTTGTGGGCATTGTTGAAATCAAGATTTCTAGTATGGAAAAAATGTGATTTTGTCAAACACATGGGAAATAGTTGGGACTTCTTTTTGTTTCCTACAGATGGGAATTCAGGAGGGATCATGGTTATATGGAGGTCGGATCTTGCTGTGTTTTCACTGATTGAAGCTTCTACTCAATGTGTAGCTAGGGAATTGAAGGTGGCTAATAAGGGGAGTTGGATAGTTTCCACTGTTTATGGAAGCCGAGATGTTTATGGTAGAAGGGATCTTTGGAATTGTTTGGGTTTGCACTCTTCATTGGATATTCCTTCAGTTATTGGGGGTGATTTCAATTGTATCTTATCCCAAGAAGAAAAGAGAGGGGGTAAAAAATTTAAATTTGATCTTGCTCCTTAAGAGATGAGATCTTTTATGAATAACTTTGACTTTCATGATGTGAGCTCTATTGGTCCTAAATACACTTGGTGTAAAAATAAAGAAGGTAATGCCCGTATTTGGGAAAGGCTTAATAGGTGTCTTCTGAATTCTAAAGCTTTAGAATTGGCACCTTGGGCGGTTAATAGACATTTGGCACGGGTGGCCTCTGATCATTTCCCTATAGTGTTGAATATTTTTTACAATGTTATTCATAATTCTAAAATTTGTGGTTTGAAGACATTTGGATTTCTTATTTGGCATCAATGGCAGTGGTACAAAAATTTTGGGCAAAAATCATTAGTGGAGAACCTATGGAAATTCTAAACAAGAAATTTCATAGAGTTTTAAGGGCATTATTCATTTGGAGCAAAGCGAAATTCAAAGATTTATCTCAGCTGAAAGACAAACTTAAAAAGGAAGTGGCAGAGCTTCAAAATGAGGAGGTGAATGATGATTCTTTTCCAATTAATCGTCTTCAGTTGCTGAGATCTAAAGGGCACGAATTGAATGTGACTTTGGCTCATTTAAATACTTGGTGGAGGCAAAGTGTGAAGATTAAGTGGTTGAAAGAGGGATATATAAATTCAAAGTCTTTTCATGCCTATGTCAACGGGAAGAGGAATGGTAATTTGATTAAATAGGTGAAAAATATTAATGGTGAGTTAGTAGAAGATCTGGACAGCATTGAAAGGATTTTCTTCCAGTTTTTCAGTAAGAAATGGAATGCTAGAAGATGTGACTTGTCGGGTTGGCCGAGATTCATCAGGAGGTTGAGCAATAAGGATGTTTTTTTTCTGGAATCTAATTTTTCCTTTGAATAAGCTAAAAAGTTGGTCTCAAAGCTTGGAGGAATTTATCTCTAAGGGTGGTGGCATCTCTTATATGTTCATTAAAGCTTATTGGAAAATAATTGGTCATGATGTTTGGAAGGCGATTCTACAGTTCTTCTCTTCAAGAAAAATGTGCTCTAGCTGGAAAGACACATTGGTGGTTCTTATACCTAAGGTTCAAAATCCGGTAGAATCTTCTCACTATTGTCCTATCAGTTTATGCTTATCTATTTATAAAATGGTTGCAAAATTTTTATTAAATTGATTATTGGTAGTGATTGATAAGTTGATTTCTCAAACTCAAGCAGCTTTTTCAAAAGGGAGATCTTTATCTGAACACATTCTTCTTGTGCAAGAAATCTTTAACAAATTCATATTCTCAAAGTCTAAAAATGGTTTGTTGGCTATTAAAGTTTATATGGAGCAAGCCTACGATAGTATGGCTTGGCTTAATTTGAAACAAGTGTTGGATTTGTTTGGTTTTCCGTCGGAATTTTCTAATCTATTGATGGAATGTGTTTCTAATTCTAAATTTTCTATTATCATTAATGGAAAAAATTTAGATTGGATTAAAGCTAGAAGTGGGTTTAGGCAAGGGTGCCCACTATCACCATATTTATTTATATTGTGTTCCCAACATTATCTAATAGCTTTTATCATGCTGATAATGAGTTGGGTGTTAAGGTAGCTGCCTCTGCTCCTAAGATTTCGCACTTGTTGTATGCAGCTGATGTTTTGATGTTTTTAGAAGCCAAAATAGTTTTTGTTAGAAGGTTAAAAAGAATTATTTTAGATTATTGCAAATGGACTGGTCAAACAGTCAATTTGAATAAATCTTCCTTGATCTTTGGGAATACAGTTGGCAGAGCTAAAAGGAGGAAAATTACAAAAAAATTGATATACAAGGAGGTCAATGAATTAAATTATTTGGGTATCAAGTTTTGTTTAAGAAGATTGATGACTAATGACTATCTTTTCATTCTTGAAGAAGCTCCTAGTAAAATCAATGGATTGTGTAACAAATTTTTTTATTTGGCTGGGAGAATTGTTTTGGTTAAAGGTGTTATACTTTTAATTTTGATTTTTTATGTTACCCATTCTCTTGTTCCTCAAAGCATTTTAAAGAATATCAACAAGATATGCAGGGTTTTTTTATGGAATAAGCCTGGGAATACTCGTGGTATTCATTATGATGCATGGGAAGTTCTTTGTAAACCGATGGATGAAGGTGTTAGGGGCATTCATTCAATGGTGGCTGTATTTGATTCATTAAGATCCAAGTTTGCATGGAACTTCTTGAATAAACTGAATACTCTGCTTCATGGGTCTCTAAGAGCTAAATATGGAGATGACATTTGGAATAATGATTGCATAAAAAATTGCTTGGCAACTTGGAAAATTATGTAGAAAGGGGCTCAAGAAATCTGTCCTTTGATTAGATGGAAAGTGGTTGCTGGAGACTCTATTAATATTCTTGAAGATGTCTGGCCTCTAGATAGAAGTTTTGCTAAATGGCGTACCTTCATCATAGATTTGGAGGAAGAATTTCCTTTTACTGCTGAATCTGAATATATTGCATTAGAAAGTTGTGTTGGACAAGTACTTTGGTTGAAATAATAGTTGATTGATTTACGATTAACTATAGGCACTATTCCCATTTATTATTATAACACTAATACTATTTGCATTTCTAAAAATCCTATTTAACATTCAAGAACTAATCATATAGACATCAGACATCATTTCATAAGGGATCATGTATCCAAAGGAAAAATTGAACTAATTCATGTTTCTACAGAAAATCAATTTGCAGACATTTTACAAAACCACTAGCCTTTGATACTTTCAGTATATTAAGAACAAGGCTTGGTGTGAACGATTTGATTGCTTAATTAAAATGATTCTGCAACATTGATGTATGTTTTTCTACTTAGTGTTTTTGTGTGTATTTTTGATTTTGTGATTTTCTGTGTTTTCTATCATTTTTTTATTGTGCTTGTGTGTGTTCGGTTTTGGGAATTCTTGTACATGTTGTTTTGTGTTCTCTCACATCTAAATTTTTGAATGCATGCTTTAGAATTAACTGAAAATTATCCGGGACGAAAGGCATTTCATATGGGATGAATTGTTTTGTGTATTAAATGTCAAATTTAAACGGTTTGCATATAGTTTTCAATTTCCATTTTATTGTTTGTCCGGACGATTGTCACAATCGTCTGGACGATCTGTTCAATCGTATGTACGAATGTAGATAGTTAAACAGATAAGGTCATTTTCATTATGCATGATCGTACGTATGAACTTATGGTGCGTACCTACAAACGCTTGGCGATTTGATGTGGGGGACGGTTGAAACTGCCATAAAAATGATCTTAAATGTTTGATCATTCAGGATGAACACCTGTTCATCTGTAGGATCATATGGTCAAGAGTCTATACGAAAGGACGCATCGTAACTTGTGTGATTATGAAAAGATGTTTCATTTTTGGACTCATTTGTTTATCAATACAAAATTTTGTTCATACGTACGAACTGAAATTCCTACGGGATGAAATAAATTTCATCTATAGGAAAACTCATTTTTTCATTAAACCACTGTTCAACTCATTTTTTCATAAATTTATAGGGATGTTTTGAACTCAAATGTCATCACGTCAAACATCCCTTTCAAACCACTATTCAACTAGATCTTCTTCATGGCTAGCTCTAGCAAAAGACAAAAGTTACTAACTAAGGGACCACCCAAATACTATAGTGAAAACTTTCTGTCCAAGACTAATGAAGAGTCATTCCCTAGATTTGCTTCTACAAAAATCACTCCATCTAAAATCCTTCTACAAGAGCAAGTAATTTTTAGGGTAATGAATCTGTTTTCTTCCACTCAATTTGGCCTCATTCTCACTCTTGTCCAAATCTACAATAAGAAGACCTTTCACTACTTTCTTGCGAACAAGTCCTTTAACTCTGATCATTCTGTGATTAGATCCTATGTGTTTAAGAAGAAAGTAGAAATTACTAAAGAGCATATGGGAATCTTTTTAAACTTAAGGACTCAAGGGATTAGAGCCCATACTTTGACTTCTTCCTCAGATTTTGACTGGTCTTCTATAAATGAAGTTCTTAGAGGATATGGTGGGATAAGTCATATACCCAATGTGTCAACTCTTCATCAAAAAGCCCGAATCATTCAGCATGTTCTTCACACCTCTATTATACATAAAGCTAGTGATCGAGTAAAAAATACTCCACTTCTTTCTACTGTGACTTATCTAATCATGACTAGCCAACCTATAGATGAAGCCCAACTACTCATTGACTACTATTATGGACTTTCTGAGATTGGCCATATCTCCCATATGAGAAAGAAAAATATTGCCTTAGGACATCTTGTGACTCACATTTTGGAGAAGAAATATGATCTTGTTCATCCAGTTCAAGATTTCGAAGAACCTCTCTACTTTAATGATGGATCTATTCGAGCAATCTTCAATAAAGATGAACCACATGAACAATATGTTATTAGTGACTCAGAGGAAGAACCTATACTTACGCCTGCTGGAGAACCAAATTATCAAGATTTGGTTCACAGATTTGATCGTTTAGAGACTCATTTTGATCAAAGACTTGATCAAATTAAAACACACTTACAACAACATGATGCTCAGTACAATCAGGATATGGGATGGATGCATGAGCAGATAGATAGTATAAGTTTCAATATGCTTATGTTGAGCAATTATTTTAATTTCTTAAATGCTCCACCTCCTCCAGATCAGGGTCCCTCAAAGTGATTTATATACTTTCTTATGATCTTTTCTAGCTGATGTGATATGATTGTGATGTGATTAATGTGTTTTGTATTTGTTATGTGTTAGTATCATTTAATGTGTTAGCATTTAAGTTTTATATTTTAAAGTATAGATTATAAGCGTATTGATATCATTTCTACTGATTGTAATATTCTTCATCATGATATCAACATAAGTTATCTTGTCTTGCTTTTAATCTTATTTTGAAATGTGTGTTAGCCTATATAAAAATCCTTAAATTTTTTGATCTTACAAGTGCTATACCTTGAACTACAACACAAAATTGAATTCATTAGAAAATCAATTTTTTTTTAAATTTAAGTTGTGCTTATAACTTGATGTAATTAATAATGTCATTCTCATGTCTCTTGTTAGACTAATTTAAATTTTCATATTATTATTGTAATTATGATGTTTTCTTATTTAGTATATATACTATCAATATAAATATTATTGTACTTAGAGAAATTTGAAATTTTAGATTATTGATTTTGGAAAGATTGTGAATACACTTGAAAATGTACAAATGTACAAAAATCAAAAGAATGCGCAAAAGTTTGTAAATTAAAAAAGAGGCACAAAATTAGCCCACCTGTAAAAAGATGCACAAAAAGTGCCACAAATATTGAAAAGATGCACAAAGCACCACAAGTTGTATTTTGTTCAGATTCTTTTCTTAATCTTTCAATCTTTTAATTCAAATTAATCTTCTTCATGATTTTATTTCGTATTGAAATTTAAAATATATAAATTTTATATTCATCCTTTATGCAATTATATTATTTTTTTCAATGTCTAAACTGACTCATATTTTTGATAAATCCTCTTTACTATCGATGTTATATCACTTCTTAAATTCTATGAATCATTTTATTTGCCTAATGATTTGATTTTATTTGCAAAAAAAATTTCAATCACTTTCAAGGATCAATTATAAAAGGATTATAATAAGACTGGTTACATTTTTTTTTTGTTTTTTTCTTCACTTTTTTCTATTGTCAAAAAGGGGGAGAAATATTGTTTTGTTTTGTAACTATCGTTGCAATTTTTTATTTTATTTTTAATTTATTTTATTTTATTTTAATCATTTTTTTATCATTGTACTTTATGTTCTAGTGATTGTATGTTCTGATTGATTCTTTGTGTGTGTGTGTCTCTGTGTGTTTGTGTTCAAAGAAAAACTTAAAAAAAAAATTTATACACAAATGCCTCCTTATTCTCACATGTTTATCAATTCAAGGGGAGTTTAGGAGATTCTTAGAATTTGAAAATTATACAAAAAATAATAATTTTGCCATCATAAAATAGGGGGAGATTGTTAAGAGAGTTGCTATTTGCCTGTTTTACATTCTTGCAACTTGTATAGTTTTGATGATTCCTAATATTATTGTTTTAAGTATTATATTATCCTAATACTTTTTGGAAGAATTATTTTTTCTCTTGTGTGGACTAACATTTCAAGATATTTGTACTCAAGACTATTGAGGACTTCAAATCAAATTCAGCACATCATAGTTTGGAAGTTGAAGTCTATATTTTTCATTCTATTGAGTTTGAGAGATTGTGATTGTAATTGAGTAACTTAACACACACACACTTGGGGAGATCTTTAAAAAATCATACTGATCGTATGGGACGAACCAAGTTGCATTGGATGATCAGGTCAGTTATCACCTCAAAAGAGCAATGGAATGAATAGGAAGTGAGAAAATTTTTTTAAGTCCTAATCGTCCAGATAAATTTCCTTATTCATCCCAGGACGATGTGCTCTAGATTCTCCCTTTGAACTGTTCGTCCAGACGAAGTGAACCATTCATTCCTGGACGATGGGCTTTGGATTTTTGACTTTGTATTGATCGTCCGGATGAAGTGTATAATTTGTCCCAGGATGATTGGCTCTGGATTCTCACTTTGTGCTGATAGTCCAGATAATTCATCCTGTTCGTATCAAGATGAAGTTTTAAGGACACATGAAATGAACTATTCATCCAAACGAACACTCATCTTTGTCCCAGGATGATGTCCTATGTTCCTTGAAAATTTGGGACTGTCCAGCAGTTTCGTCCAAATGAACCCTTGATATACCTATTCATCCCAGGACAAACTTAGTTTATACAGGATGATAATCGGGTATGAAATTGGTTCGTACCAATATACATTAGGTTCATATGCAACTATTTTTATACTATTCATACAGGATGATCTAACGATCGTTCGGGATGATTGATTTTGTACATTCTTGAAAGTCAGCAGTATTTAGATGGTTTTTTGTGACTTTCCTATATAAGGTCCACTTAAAACTATCTTGTAATCTTTTTGCCAACTAATCTTCGTGTAAATTGAAGGGAGAGAGAAGGAGAGAGTGTGAGAGAGTGTTTGAAGGAGGATTCTTACTACTGGAGTGTAAAGGATTCATTTGGTACACAAAGGTAAGCATCTGCAATTGTGATTTTTGATTACTTCACTCTTTTATCTCTTCCTTCTATATTTCTCATGAGAAGTTCTATTAAGGAGATCCAGTTCTCTGCCGACACTCATAGAGTGTGAAAGGATGAAGGTTTTTCTGCTTACACTTGGAAAGTGTGAAAAGCCGAAGGGTTCTTTACCCACACTTGGAGAGTGTGAAAGGACGGATGTGAAAGTTTCTTAGGGTTGTTAAGCCCTTATGAACTTAGTCCCAAGCTAACCAAGAGGGGGGGTGAATTGGTATTTTAAAATTTCTTTTCACAAAGAATAAAAATTGCATAAACCAAACTCACACCACAAAAATAAATGCGGAAATAAAAGTGCGGAAGCAAAAATAAGAACACAGAAATTTATAGTGGTTAGGTCAACTCGACCTATGTCCACTCCTTGGAGACACCCTCAAAGTATTGCACTACAAAAGTGTCTCTCCTTTAACCCCCATAGCTAGGCGGAGAAGCCCTTACAAAATCACTTCCACCTTCCCCGGTGCGACGGAGTCGCCGGGTCTTTTGACACCAAGGAGATCTTCTTCTTTGGTGAACTTACCTCGAGACAATCCTTGAATCAGATGGTACTAAGGTGCAAGTTTACCGGAGCAACCGTATGGATCCCCCACCACACTCTCTTGAGTTCCTCCCCCTCACAGGATCTTCTCCCTCAAACTCCACCCTTTCCTCTCTACCTTTCAACCTCTCTCTTCAAGTTTCCCCCACAAGAACGAAGCTACAATGGCTGCAAAAGATACATACAAAAGTTGCCATGCCATAGCTTAAATAGAAGCTCTCAAAATGATATCATTAATGCAAGTTGCCGACATTATTGTTCAGGACTATATGTATATCGTCCTGGCCGATCAGTACAAATTAAGCTCATTAGCCTGGGACGATATGGGATGATTAGAAGAAACTTGGTTACATCGTCCTGGACGATCTCATGATCGTCCGGGACGATTAGTTTAAAACTACATCAATCGTTCTGATCATCGCACTGAATAGAGTCTGGTCGATGACAATCGTCCAGGCTATCGTCCTG